>OFHU01002201.1:0-14663 GCA_900245905.1 Lacerta viridis
GTGTCCGACTCTGGGGTTGTGGCGCTCATCTCGCATTACTGGCCGAGGGAGCCGGCGTACAGCTTCCGGGTCATGTGGCCACATGACTAAGCCACTTCTGGCAAACCAGAGCAGCACAGAAATGCCATTTACCTTCCCGCCGGAGCAGTACCTATTTATCTACTTGCACTTTGACGTGCTTTCGAACTGCTAGGTGGGCAGGAGCTGGGACCGAGCAACGGGAGCTCACCCCGTCGCGGGGATTTGAACCGCCGACCTTCTGATCAGCAAGCCCTAGGCTCTGTGGTTTAACCCACAGCGCCACCCGCCTCCCTAAAACTACTGGTAGGGGTGGGTAATTGTCTTCAGTGTTTGATTTTGGCCTTTGCAGAAATATTACTGAAAGTGCTCTTTAGAAAAAAAGAAAAAAGTGTGTGTGTGTGTGTGTGTGTGTGTATGCATGAGTGAGTCATAGATCAATTTTACAGTCTTAGATATGCTCCTTACATAGAGTGGGTTGTACCTTTAACAGGTCCCTGGTGAGTCCTGTCTCTTTTTGTAATACCCACAAGGAGAGTCAGCTGGTGATATCATTGGCCTGATGTCTCAGGCAAGTGGCTTACACCCTGCTGGTTCAAGGGGTTTGATATAATGAGTTACAGCCAAAGGATGCTATTATGTCAGCAGATCAGAGTTTTTTAGACAGTGTTCTTTGTAGACAAAGCATCGGAAGGCTTTCTCCTTTAATCCCACAGAACTTGCTTTCTGGGCCAAAGTACAATGACTTTATTTAAACAAACAAGCAAAACCCCATCCATATTTCCCAATACAACCTATTGTATTGCCAGGGGTTATAGGACTTGAACCAGAAACTGCTTGAACAAAAAAGTGGGACCCATAGTTTAATAATGGTTCGCATGGTTTGCACGTGTGTCAGCTCCCCTGTTGGTTTACTTATTTATCTCAATATTTTTACCCCCAACCTTTGACTCAAATGGTCCCCAGTGGATAACTCTTGCAAACATTAAAAACTAGCAGTGAAATGGAAAACTAAAATTAAGGCCACCAACTCAGCTTTAAAGGCAGAGAAAAAATAAGTGTGTGTTTGTGTGTGTTTACAATTCCACTTTTTAAAATGTTGACGGTCTATAGACCAATTGTATAAAGTTTTCACAGTTAGCCAAACTAACGTGCATACTTGAGATTATTTGTTGTTAACTTGGAGTGACAATACATATTCTGTTATCAGGTCTCTTACACATTTGTCATGAATACTTTAGTTGCAATTCCTGCATTGCAGGGGGTTGGATTGGATGACCCCTGGTGTCCCCTCCACTCTACAATTCTATGTTTATAGTAGTAACCCAATATCTAGGTGTTTCCCCTCTAATATAAGGCCCTTTAGCATAGAAAATTAACATCATCATCATCATCATCATCATCATCATCATAAAACATACTAGGTAAAGATGTTTGGTCAAAGACAGTTAAGGAAGGGGTCAACCTCCCTCACTCCTTAGAAGTGGAGAGAGTTTCTCAATCTGTGAGGGAAAGCCCATTTCAATTTTCACTCTTGAGTTAAAATATATCAGCTAGCTAAGCTAGAGAGAACTTCTGCCAGAGGCTACTTAGAACAGCTGATTATCTGAAACTATAGTGTAAGGGAGCTCCACACCATACATTTAAAAGCACTCTCATACCACTGTACACAGTCATAAGAACATAATAAGATCCTAGATCAGGTCAATAGCCCACCCAATCAAGCATCCTGTTCTCACAGTGCCCAACCAGATGCCTGTGAGTAACCCACACAGGAGCACTCACTGCTCTGCAGTTTCCAGCAACTAATATTAAGAAGCATTGCTACCTCCAACATTGGAAGAAGAGAAGAGGTGTCATGGCTAGTAGCAACTGATGCAATGGCCTTCCCCATCAAAGAATCCTGGGAACTTTAGTTTGCTAAGGGTGTCTAGGAAATCCACTCAGAGGGGGTGTGAAGTGGAAAACTGGAAGCAACTTAGAAGGATATATTTTAAAGGTCTAACAGCCTATATCCCCGTGCTTTACTTTGCTTCATGCTTTGTGATTTTACTTCTCTGCTGGGGCTCACTCACCAAAGAGTAGTTGCCTGAAACCTGAATCTAGGCAACCAGGGAATTCTCCTTTTTATTTTGCCATATGTATTTTTCCTTTTAACCAAATACAAATTAAACCAACAATAGTTGCTGCCACCCCACCCCACTTTTAGCCACCTACAGCCCTAGAAACAAGGGGGAGGGAAACTGGAGATAGACAAAAAAATTTTTTTCTAATCCTGGGATCGTGGACCAGAGTGCTTCAGGTCTCCAGCTAATCCCTTGCTGTTTACCCAGAGCATCAGCCAACTCTCCAGTCCCTTGCTTCTCCACAAGAATAGGGCAAATTTCTGGCTAAGACCGACTATGGTCTTAGATTTCCAATAGCATCGATCCCAATGGAATCTGGGCATGTGGGGATTCCTGAATTCTGAGGGTGGCAATCACACATTGACTCAACTAGTTGTGAAACTTTTATTACAAATAAAATATCAGGGGAAAGCAGGCAATGGGTCTAACAGAATGCATAATAGACCACAGTGTTCTGGATCAGTTTACACATAGGCTGAGTAGGCAAGTAGGCCATGAGGAGAATTAGCGTCTTGGTGGTTTGGAAGACTCTGCCTGGATCCCTAGTGCTGACGCATGGAACAAAGCTGCGAGGACAGCTCAGCCTTTTTTTGCCTCCTGTTGCTGGATGGCAAGTCTTCTGCCTCATTGTTACCAATGAGTCAGTTGGTCAGTCTGGCTTGGAGAAATGGTGGGATACCATGGTCCTGTGTCACAATTGCTAGCTAAAAGAGCTGATGTAAGGTTTACAGGCTTATGAGGGTGCTTCTGGTAAGATTTCTTACCTGTCAGTCAGTCTTTACTACCTGTTTCCAACTGAGGACATGGACAAATAGCAAAGATTGGCCACCAGCCTTGACCTTCAGGACAAAATTGTATCAATGCCAGTTAAGTTACTCCACTGAATCTTGCTCAAAGCCAACAGGCTCACTGAAAATCCAGTTCTGTCATATCTAACATTAGTTCACATTTGATTGATTGATAGTAGAGATTATGTATATGGATTTACGATTGTCAGTGCTGGCTGAAAGGGCTGATGCAGACTTTACAGGCTTATTGGGTAGATTTCTTGTTAACTGAGGATAAATCTGAATCTATCTCCTCTTGAAAGCAAAGGCTGAATATTGAAGTTAAGTCATCACCTCCACATGCAGGACAGTGCTGGGATTGATGCCACAGCAGTAACCCAAATGGCATGCTCATAGCTGACAGATTTGTGGCAAGTTTGCCTTTGTTCAGTTTGATAAACTAAATTTCATATTTAATGTGTTTTGTGTGGGGATGAATGGATTTTCTCCATGCTATTCTTCTTTGTTCCTTGGGTTTCCTGTGCCTTGTATTCACTCCTCTTGAATTCTCATTTAACTAGGAAGATTTCTAAAATTCATTCTGTAATTGGAACATGCCCATTTTGCTGTGATCTTCAATTTATTTGGGTTTATTTGAGCATTCTGGTCAAAAGACTGCTGCAATCTATCCTGCCCATGGCAGGATAGAGCAAGGCAGAAAAGATCCAAGTAAGGAATTCCTCAGCAAAAAAAATCTGAGAAGTAGCTGAAGGCTTTTGTGCTTTTAGGGCCAGATCACATGCAAACGTTCCTCCTCTTTATTGTAAAATGGAAGCCTTTAAGGGGAAATGCCATTGCCTTGGAAACTAGCACCCCTGACAAGTTCTTCCAGGTATGATGTTGCAGGTGTTGGGCAGAAGCCATACTTCATTGGAGGAACCCCACTGGGGGCTCTTGGAAGTGCCACAATATGTCCTCAGCCCCAGTGTGAAAGGCTGGTAGCAACCACCACACACCCAGGTTGCTTGGAAGGACCACGGGAGTAGCCATTCCACACCCTCAAAAATTTCTCCAATGAAAATAGGGACATCCCAAGAAAAAGTGGGGCATTCTGGGATCAAATCAGAAACCGAGACGACTTCTCTAAATCAGAGATGTCCCTGGAAAATAGGGACACTTGGAGAGTCTGCCATTCCACGGTGGGCCTAAGAATCAGGCAACTACCCAAAGGTTGCACAGCATAAAGGCTGGGGGTAATATTGGCCAGCAGACAGTCTAATGATTGGATTTCTGTCCCATGGTCCCCCAAACTCTGGTAAGCTATAATTAATAAGGGTTGTGGTCAATTAAAGCTCATATTAGTCTCTGTATCTTTGTTCTTCTTGAAAAACAGCTGCATCAAAGTTGCCTTTTTTCCAGTGCTTTATCAGTGCCCTTGGAACATCAGAGTGTCAGTTGGTGGTGAAAAGACAACAATAAACTGAAATAACTGGTAGTACTGTAGTTCCAAACTACTCTAGCACAATGCTCTGGACAAAACTTGGAAGATAATATGGAACAATATACCATATCCACTATACTGGTTGCAGTGCAGCACAAAGGTCAGCCAATGATTAAGGCCAAACGTTGGGGACCAATATGAATGAGAAGTTTGGAAGAATATTGAGTTTTCTCATAGTGAATTTATTGTATCATTTTGTCATGGAATATTATACAACTTAGATGATAGTTGGGGACAACTGAAGTAGTGAGAGTTGTAATTTCTCGGTTATGTTCAAATTCTTTCAATAATGCAGACTAGTGGCAAATGAGAACAAAAGCTCAAGTGGAGAATGTAGCCAAGTGATTAGTTGGGACCACTTGAGGACATCTGATCAAATATTGAACTTCATGGAATATGGAGGGGAAGGTTATAATCATCCTTTCCGAGGGTTGTTCATTGCTACAATAAAAATAAAATAAAACTTCGCAGGGACATTATATTTAGGAAAGCTGTAACAAGTCAAAAACTCATTGCCTCTTATTTAATTAAATATGAACTCCCCAGAATAATATATCTGTATCTGTATAGATATATAGATATAGATATAAGATAAGGATGAAGAGGAGTGGTGAGAGGCACCAGCTGGGGAACCCCCAGGGGAAGAAGGTTCAGAGCCAGGGGGTTTGTGATGGGACAAAAATGGGGAGGGGTGTCAGATGGAGAAGAGGCAGAAGATTGGCAGGAGGGGGTGTCAGAAGCTGAAGTGGTAACAGGGTTTAGTGAGCAGGAAGAGGCTGTGGCAGAGGGCAGTGCAGACTCTGAGGCAGGAGAGGAGTGAGACCAGGAGACAGAGTGGAGGCAGGCTGCTGAAGAAGCCAGGGAGTCTCCCCTTCCAGCTGTGACCAGCTCCCTCCCCCCAGTCTTCCAGAACATGCAAAGAAATGAAGGTGGCAGAGCAATGAGAAGGAAAATGACAAAGCTTTAGGCTGCTGGGGAAGGAACCTGGGGAGGAGCCTTAGAGAGCGATGGGAAGGCAGGAAACTTCAGTCCTCGCAACTGCTTAATTGGGGCAAAACCTACTGAGAAGGGTTGCTGTGACCACTAGGGCTAAGCTGTTTAGTTTCT
This sequence comes from Lacerta viridis, assembly GCA_900245905.1. Lineage (NCBI taxonomy): Eukaryota > Metazoa > Chordata > Lepidosauria > Squamata > Lacertidae > Lacerta > Lacerta viridis. The sequence goes on from OFHU01002201.1 coordinate 5,520, forward strand.
TTGAATAAAGTATTAACTTCACTGGCTTCAGGTGTTTTATTGCTGACCTACACTTGACTCCAGCTCCTGACACCGTAGCAGAAAAAGCACCTGAACTGAATATGATGCTTGATTATAAAAGTGTGTGGGAATAGGTTCCTCCCATTATGATATATTGTTAATGCTCTGTTGAAAAAAGAAGAAGCAATTTTTGATCACTAGTTTTGATATTTATATTCTGACAGGTGCTGTGTCAGAAACCCTGAGATATTCTAAAGGCTTAGAAGATGAATGTCAGACTGTTTTAATATATGTCTATATCTCTTTTGCTAGCAGCAATATATTTTTTTCTTTAGAAAAGACATACACAAAGACTTGAAATTAGGGGTGCACCCACACACATATAAATGACCCAGTTCAGAGATGCCACAGGTGTTTTTCTCATCCATGCAGTAGCACTATACCATATGTGGGCTGCTCCAAATATTTCCATAGGGTGAACATATCTGTTTATCATTCATGTGTGTTTACAATTCTATTCAAAATAATTGGAATTTGTGCCAATGAGGCCTAAAGACTTAGAAGATTGAGAGAGAAAAAAGTTGGTCTCTGAGGACTGTCACATTCTGACCAATTTGAGGTGTGTCTGTGTGCTACAGTTTCGTTATACTTTTTCAGAGTGAAACCAATTGGTTTCCCCTCTATACTAGATAAAAATAGTAAGGGTATTTGTTAGATTCAGATAATTTAAGTTTGAAACTCAAGCCTCCATCTAAAGTTAAATGCAAGAATTGCGGGGTGAGGGGAGAGACTCCTTTGTGACTGACAGGTCTAGCTTGTAATCATAGGGAAATAATTTACCAGTATTTTCCAATCCCAGCACGTGTGTGTGTGTGTGTGTGTGTGGGAGAGAATAAAAGATTTGCAAGAGTGAAATTTATGTCTCTGTGCTTTGGGAAGATACTAGAATGGGGCACCATTTCACAAGTTACAGGTCTAGCTTGTAACCAGAGGAAATTATTTAACCCATGAAGTTCATCCCTTTGTAGTTATTCCCTCCCAAAAACATATTTAAATGTGACTGGGATATATGGCCCTGGTCCTATTTGTCTGCAATTTGAAAGTTGTTCTTGTTTTACTTAAAGGCATTTCTCTCATGTTTACAATTTGCAGGTAAAAACGCCCACAAAACTCTAGGTTAGCCATTTAGCAGGTTTTACCTGCTGTGCAGAGGCCTGCAAATTTCACCCACTTTGTCATTTCTCAATAATGAATGGAGTACCGGTAGGTGGGAGAAATGGGTGCACTCTGTCCGTGTGGCAAATCTGCTGCAGCCGTCCTTCTGAAAATGTACCGAGTTCATGTTATCAAAAGCAGTCAGCCAGTCAGCCTCCAGCTTCTTCAGAGAAAGTTGGTCATCTGGAATACTCCAAGGTGCCACAAACCTGGCCTGCATATCTTGGTGCCCCACTGTGCCCAGTAGAATTTTGCTTGATGTTAGAACACAACACCCAGTATCAATGCTATCCTCAAATATAGTGCTTGACTTCTCATGTTCTGTTGTCTGCATAGCTCCATCCCCAACTCCATTTCTTCGTCATATGTGAGTGTGATGTAATCTTGGGAAAGTTTCACAGAAGGTTGGAAATGGGAAAATGTCATGAGCTGCTAGGGAACTGGAAACTCATGTTTCTGTGTGCAGGTGCCATGTGTCAATGGTGGTAATGGATTGCTGCATCATGGAATGACTTCCTCCACCCAGACAGACCACTGGCTATCCTCAGCTAGAAGGGGTTTGATGTATCCTATTCAGGTTGCAGCTTGCCCCAGAAATACTAATCTTCATTGGCTGTGACTCCTAGCTCCATGTTCACAGCTCCTGGCTACCTATTTCTCAGCTCCGAAAAGAATTGTGTGTGTGTGTTTCCTGTAAGAGAAACAGGAGTTTCCTAAAAAAAAAAAAATGAAAAAAGAATTAACAATCCAAAGATAGCCCTTTCTCATGAACATATGGGAGCAAATGAGTAGAATGGATGAGCTCAGGGGACTGATTATTACCTATGGTACATGATGTTACTCAGCATAAGGCTAATTCACCAGTATAATTATAGTACATCTGGGCGAGAATGATTTAGTGCACCATCCCAACACGCAAGCCTCGTAATTAAGAGAGAATGGGATTTGGCTACTTTTAGAGTACACCTTTCCAAATTTTTGTTTGATCCATTTGGCACCAGTAGCAGCAAATTTAATATGAGAGGAAGGCTTACAGGGCCGTTGTATTATATTTTCTTGGACATATTCAGAATGTAGTGATTTAATTTCAGTGGGCCAATTTCTCCTTTCCTTAAAAAAGAAAAGAAAAGTGCACCATCCGCTGCCTTCAGAGGGATTTCCTGGATATAATTACAAACTCATTGTGGCTGCATGCCTGAATGTGTGTGACAGTCTCTTTACTTTTAATATATACATTATCAACCTGAAGCTTTTCAAGCCAGACAGCAGCCAAACCAGCAGGAGAAAAAAATGTGTTGATTAATTCTTGTGCCAACTGTTGGGTATGGGCACCTAAATCTCGTTGACTGCTGTGGAATGTCAGGATTATAGACTAACAGTCTGTTCCTAATCATATTTACTTGGAAGTAAGGCCCATTGATTTCACTAGGATACATTTCTCAGTATGGGGTGGGGGTTTGTAGGCTTGTGAAGAATGCATACATTGGCAGAATGTTATACATCCCTCTTTCCTGTGGTTTCCCACCCTCTCAAATATAGATTTTTAATGCTGGTTTGGGTAGCACCCACAGGATCATATTGACCTACCTCCATCTTAGCTCAGATGATTAGAGCATGGTGCTGATAATGCTAAAGTCATGGGTTCAATCCCACCTGCATATTCCTGCATTTCAGGGGGTTGAACTAGATGACACTTGGGGTCCTTTCCAACTATAGAATTCTATGATTCTGTTGTTCTTATGCATGCAGCTCACTCATCATACATGCCTACCCCATATACAGTTGCTTGACTGCTTTGGTCTGTGGAACTGATACTTATAAGTGACACCATCAAGGAATCAGTCCTTCAGTGTGGCAGCATGTATGCTCTGAAACTTGCTGGCCATTGATATTAGGAATGGGCTTTTGCAATATCCGGGACACGTGTAGCGCTGTGGTCTAAACCTCAGAGCCTAGGGCTTGCCGATCAGAAGGTCGGCAGTTCAAATCCACGCGACGGGGTGAGCTCCCATAGCTCAGTCCCAGCTCCTGCCCACCTAGCAGTTCGAAAGCATGTCAAAGTGCAAGTAGATAAATAGGTACCACTCTGGTGGGAAGGTAAACAGCATTTCCATGCACTGCTCTGGTTTCGCCAGAAGCGGCTTAGTCATGCTGGCTACATGACCTGGAAAAACTGTCTGCAGACAAACGTCGGCTCCCTGGCCAGTAAAGTGAGATGAGCGCAGCAACCCCAGAGTCGTCTACGACTGGACTTAACTGTCAGGGATCCTTTACCTTTACCTTTGCAATATCATTTTTTGGTGCTTGCTACAAATGTTTAGGCAACCCTACTACCCAGATATTGACATGTATTGCTAACATGTAATTTTATTTTTAACATTGAATTCTATTTTAGTATGCCTATTAAAAAAAAAACACTGCTGATTTTACTTATATTTTGAAGAAAATTAGTTTATCTTACTTTCAAAATCTGATTCTATTATTGGAGGTTATGATGATTAAGTGGCTCACATAATAATAATAATAATAATAATAATAATAATAATAATAATAATACTGTAACAAAGCAACATAACGAGGAAAACTAAATACAACAACATGAGGCAAGTCTGAAGCAAGAAACAATATGAGGCAGTTGGTCCCTCATAACTGGCAATCTTAACTGAACATAAAGGGAAACACACTTGAGGGAAGGTCTCATTCCAGAGGAAAACACACAAGCCCCGCCCACCAGATAGATACCAAGCATTCTACTGATCAAATTAGGCCCCAGTGTTTTACTTACAGTGACAATACCCAGATTATGTGTGCGTGTATATTACAAAAAATGTAAAATATTCCCCACGATGTATAAGAATTTACTGATAATCTTAATATCTGAAGTGAGTGGGTTCAGAAAGTGTGTGTGAGCTCATACATTTCAGAATTGCCAATTTAAAACCTAATATAAACTCAGCAGAACATAGTTTAATCTATAGTGTGTTCTTGTAGGTACCAGATTCAGTCTCCAGCATATCCAGGTAGGCTGGGAAAGGCTCTTTGGCTGAAACCTTGGATAACTGCTGCAAGTCAGTGTAGGGTTTCCCCACACTGCAGCTGTTGTTCAACTACAACACCCATCATTTTTAGCTACCAGCACCAGTAGTCAGGGATGATAGATTTTTAGTGCAAAAAACACTTGGAGGCCCTGCTGAGTGTGGGTCTACCCTTATTTTGCATGCATGAAACTAATCAACTACACTATGCCTTGTCAGTTAAATGCAGCTTACTCCTTCAAATTTTAAAAAGTGACAGTTCAGGTCACCTCTGTCTTTCAGAAAGCTCGAGGGAAATCTAAAATGTAAGGACAGAAAAGAATGAGAGTTCACTTATGAACAAACATGAAAAGGAAACTTAAAAGGCTACATTGCAAATGTGCAGAGGTTGTATATAATTGAAATAGGCCACGTGAATTACCATATGTACCAAGTGTTCATGCAGAATTATGTGTTTTTTAAATATACTGTCTACGACATTGCTTTGATTTGTTAATGTCATATCAGATTTTTGCCATCATTTTATATTAGGTAAAGGTAAAGGGACCCCTGACCATTAGGTCCAGTCATGTCTGGGGTTGCGGCGCTCATCTCACGTTACTGGCCGAGGGAGCCGGCGTACAGCTTCCGGGTCATGTGGCCAGCATGACAAAGCTGCTTCTGGCGAACCAGAGCAGCGCACGGAAACGCCGTTTACCTTCCCGCCGGAGCGGTACCTATTTATCTACTTGCACTTTGACGTGCTTTCGAACTGCTAGGTGGGCAGGAGCTGGGACCGAGCAACAGGAGCTCACCCCATCGCGGGGATTCGAACCGCCGACCTTCTGATCAGGAAGCCCTAGGCTCTGTGGTTTAACCCACAGCGCCACCCGCATTTATATTAGCATATGGTTAATGTGCTATGAACGTTTGCCATCATTCTGATCTACTTCAATTGCATATTACTTTTGCACATTCGCAATTTGGCCTTATAAGGGTTGTTGCTTTGGGGGGAGGGTTGCGGGGAGGGGAAGAATGTCAAAGAATTCCTTCAAAAATGGAAAAGGAAGCAGAAATTGCTGCAATTCAAATACTCATCTGTGGTCAGGAATGGAAATCAGTCAAGCAAATACAACCAGTATTCATTAATATCACTATTGTGGTTTTTGAATCCCACATATGATATATAATTAATGACTTTTAAAAAGTGGTTTTGACATTTCCTTTATCTTGAAATGATTGTTAAGTTATGCAAATGGTTAAGTAACTTATGTAGCTCATGTTATGTAGCTCATGTTTATGTTAAATAGTAGACGGATAGACAAGTATTGTAGTATTTGGTGGAAAATGAATTGCAGCAGAATGGAAACAGCGCTAATTATGACAAGTGCAGGTTTGAACAGAAATCGCTACCTTCTTACATCCCTAGGCAAGGATGCCTTTCAATGTGTGATGGCCTGAGGCACAACCTGAATCTTGAGCTACAATTTTCAGAGATATAATCTGCAGCCTTTCTAAATAGGGCACTGTCTCACACCATTCATCTTACCCCTATTGTGGAGAATGGCTTAAAGACGGAAGAGCTGATTCACCATTAGAGTTAAGGATATAAAAACCTTATGATGGGGAAAATGAGTGTTTGCCTGGGGCTTAGAGGAAGGAATCTATAATAAAACAGCTATTGATTTTTCACTCAGCATTGCTGAATGTTTCATTGAAAACTAGCCTTGACCCATCATTTGAATTTTCAATTAAGGAAATGTGCTCTGTGATCATATTTGCTATCGCATTCCAAGGATATTTATTTGAGTTGTGTGACATTTTTCTATTTTTTCACCCATTGTTGGCTTTGCACAGAAGTCCACCATTATTATTTTGTAAAAGTTGTAAGTGCTACGCTATGTTAGGATTTTCCAGTGCTGCATGGGGTAAATTTGGTTTATAAATGATTATTAAATATATGTTTGCAGTAATTTCAGGATGAACATTTACTAAGACTGAGCAATTATGACATACTTTTGAAAGTTTTAAAGCAGCTCATTTATATGTAGGTATGTAGGTATACAAAAGTCTTAGGCAAGGGAAATACTATAGCCAGTAGTGTAGTGTTACACTTAAGCTATGTACCGGAATGAGCTATGAGCAAACGATATTGAGTTCAAATTTCTGTTCAGTCATTAACTCACAATGAGGCCATATCACTAGGTCTGACCTGTTCACTTCAGTATATCCATCATAATCATCATCTTGGTCTACAGAATTTTTGTAAGGATTACTTGGTGAATGCAAGTGAAGTGTTTTGAGCCAATATGAAAAAAGCACTCTCTGCAAAAAGACCTAGTGTGTGGTGTAAGCAATGTTTAACTACAGTGGTACCTTGATTTATGAACTTAATCCGTTCCGAAAGTCCATTCTTAAACCAAAGCCATTCTTAATCTGAGGCACGCTTTCTGTGGGAATATTCAGGGATACAGGAGAGGATATATTGTTTGATTATATTCTTTCCAACTTGTGTTAACAAGTTCTAAAATTTAGCAGAGTAACATTCTCCCTTTTAAACTTGCACAGCAGATGCATTTGCTCAGGCTTGCTAAAGCCTCTAAAATACATTTTCCTTTTGGTAAGTCCCCGTTTAGTCCCTCATAAAAAGATAGACACAACACAGTCTTCTATAAAAGTATAAAAAGAGTTTACCCACACATTCTGTTCACAATTGGATCCCATAAGGCAGACTTAAGTTAGAAAAGTAATATAAACCTGGAAATTATCCCATAAGGAGACAGCTCCTTGGCTGCATCTTAGGCTAAGCAAATGTTACTTCTTTGATGAATGTGGTCAGAGAGAGAGAGATGGCTGACCAGTCCTGCTCTTTTGTTACCTGGACAGGTGAGATCACGTCCACCTCTAGTAACATGCAGAGGAAGTCCATTCCAGCCTAGAAGAAACAGGAAGTTCCAACTGGCTGGTTCAGACATCCCCTTTTATGTCCACTCTAGGGATGTTGTACTTGACTGCTCTTGTGTTTCACACCCCACACTTTCCCTAATGAGGCCTCCCACTGTCGGTGCCCTTCCACCATTTGGCTTCCATTCATAGACTGAGGTAAAGTTTGCTAATGTTCAGTGATGTCTAGGAAGAGGAGGAAGAGACCAGAGAACAAGTGGAAGTATTAAGGATCTGGGAGAATGGTGAAAATCCCAGGCTAGTATGTGTGAAGCTTCCATGCCAGTCTGACAAAACCTTTTCAGAACTTCTCATGTGTACACTGACGGCTTATCCACACTTACCTTTCTTCCACTTTTTCCAGGCGTGGTCCACACTTTAAAGTGCTGTGTCTTAGTGTCCCTAATGTTTCCTCTAGAGCTTTTCCCACAAAAACCTGCTCTTTAAAGCTCAGTCAGAGCAAGCAGTAATCTGCTTAAAACCTGAATGGGCATTTGCTCTGAATGGGTGCTAAATAGCAGTTTTTCGAGGGGAAAGCTCATGGCAAAAAAGAAAAGGGGGCGGGGGCGGGAATGCTTGGACACAGAGATTTTAAGAGTGAACCTGTGCATCAAAAGAGTAAAGGTAAAGGGACCCCTGACCATTAGGTCCAGTCGCGGACGATCTGGAGTTACGGTGCTCATCTCACTTTACTGGCTGAAAGAGCCAGCGTACAGCTTCCGGGTCATGTGGCCAGCATGACTAAGCCACTTCTGGCGAACCAGAGCAGTGCACGGAAATGCTTTACCTTCCCGCCAGAGCGTACCTATTTATCTACTTGCACTTTGACGTGCTTTCAAACTGCTAGGTTGGCAGGAGCTGGGATTGAGCAACAGGAGCTCACCCCGTCGCGGGGATTCAAACCGCCAACCTTCTGATCGGCCAGCCCAAGAGGCTCAGTGGTTTAGACCACAGCGCCACCCGCATACATCAAAAGAGTAGGGCAAAAGATAAGTGTGGATAAGGCCTGCATGGCAAAAGATAAGTGTGGATAAGCAAGAGAGGACCATGCCCCACCCCTCACCTTTTGACTTTGCATGTGCCGCTGGCCCAGCTCTTTGCCAGATTGTACATTCGGAGTGACATTTGCAAAGAAATGGTAGAATGTATCCATGCATAGGGGTTGCATTTGACCAGGATCCCTATATGATACTGTATGTGTGTATACTAATCACATAGCACACCTACGGGTGTATGCAGAAAGGTCTCCTTCCCAGATGCTGCTCTAAACACACACACCTCAAGGGGAAAGGTCAGCAGCAGCACCCAGGTCAGCAGCACCCCCCCCCCCCCCCAAAAAAACAAGTGTATACTTTGAGAAGGTATGAAGGAGGCATTTGGAAGCAGCCTTTTCCATAAAGGTATGTAGTCCCTAAACAAAGATTGCATGCTTTATGGAGAAGGATCAAGAGCTTTCATTGAACTGATGAATGTGTAATGCAAAAGCTCTTGTTGAAATCATTACAAGATAGCCTTCTGCTAAATGAGATTTTCTACAAGCATATAATGATTGAATACAAGACACCACAGAATTAACACCCCAGAGATTATTTTAAATTGAAGTGTATGAGCACAGACAAAACAACAGATTTGCTTTAATTTCAAAAAAAAAAAAAAAGGTAATCATGTTTATGTCAGGTGGAATTAAATTGAAGGCTGAGATGTTTCAGAGTGTTTCATGTCCTTCAAAGGGACTCGATTCCCATTGACTTCAATCACATCTCACTTCCTTAGTGTCTTTTTGAAGAGGTGGAACATTTTTTCCTGCATAGATAGGGACCAGAATGTCCAGTTTGCTGAAATCAGGTGGCCAGAAATCCAGTTAAGGTTTGTACAAACACTATGTAACTTCCCTGATTATATTCCAGCTGCCACTGGGGCAATCTGAAGAGCAGGATGACTTTGCTTTAAAGGGGGCCTTAGATAACTCCAT
>OFHU01001544.1:0-25369 GCA_900245905.1 Lacerta viridis
AAATATTATTATTATTAAGTAAATAAATACAAATACTTAACTAACTGACCAACTGCATTGCAGATAACTCGGTTGCCCCCCAACATAAAGCCTGACCACTATAAAATAAATCCTAGCTACACCCATGTCCTACTCTGTGTCACATGCCAAGCCATCTATGCTGGGACTTGCTTGAAAGAACAGCTACTGGAAAAAATGAAGTGGGGTTATTTGCTTCTGAGTTTAATAATAATAATAATAATAATAATAATAATAATAATAATAATAAAACATTGCCCTGCTGTTTAAGCCTCTTTCCTCCCTTCTCCCCTTCTGTCTGCCTGTGTCTTGTTATTAAGGGAGCCATCTCTCACCTTACCTTTGGCATCTATGCTATTAATTGCTTCTACAGGTTGAATTTTAGAGAAAGCATGCTGATTTTAATATTATCTGTATAAAAATAACAGTGTAATAATATGTTCAATATATATAATAATGTGTATGTTTCCAACCCCTAAGCAGTAGCAGTTGCAGACATTATTCCATTTGCCTCTACATGGTTCCATCCTTATTTCAGACATGGTGTTATATCAGTATATTGCGATGTTTAGCTGGTGACATATCACAATGTCGGAAGCCAGACATCGCCCAGCCCTAGTTGCAGCTCGATACGTAGGATGCTCATTTTGGTCTGTCCATCTCCATGCCTGTTCAATTATCAGAACCTCATTATATAATACATGGCTAGAAGGACCTGCATTTCTTGAAGGGTGTATTCCTCCTGAGGTACTTAACACTGTTTCCAGTCCATTATTCCAGTTCTCATTGTTATATAGGCAATGCCATTCCAGACATCCAAAAATCTGAGGTATTGCAAAACTAAGAAGGTCCACTTGAGGGCACCAAACATTGCACTAGTACCTGGCGCCATGTTGTGAAATATTACAAATGCCCTCCATTTTGTATGGCTTTTGGAGGGCGGGCACTAGGATGCTGCCAGAGCCCTGGCACCAGAGTCTAGTTTTCCTCCACAGGACGCCGAGGAAATCCACAATTGAGAAGATTTATTTAGGAGCCCCAAATATTAGTCTTGTTAAGATGACAAACACAAAAGTGCTTCCCCTTTTCTCCATTTTTTTTGGGTGGTTGAAGAGCTTTGGGATTCAGCTGGAGCTGTGGGCACACCTGCCCAAAGACAAAAGGCTACGGGACCCTGGGCAGGAGGGCTCAAGGACCCCTGCCAGAGCCCTGTAGTTTCCCTGGAACCATGGTATATTAAGATCACCACAGTCCCTTGATTTCATGGGAGGGCAGCATGAGGGCTCTGGGAGCAGGTGTGTTTGTGAGTGGGATAAATGAACAGAGAATAGGTGTCCTCTGCTCTCCATTTATTTATTCATTTCACACCTTCAAGCACCACAAGAGCAGGAAATTCATTTCAACTTGCATCCCGAAGACCCCAACCCTTCCTTCTGAAGGGCTGCTGCCTGTTGTGTATATTTATAAAGAATAATTTTTGATGATACGCAACGTCCAAACTCTTTTTGTTAACCCCCCACAACTTTACTTTCATAAACATGTAACTCAGAATAATATATTTACAATCTCATCCTCCGGTTTCTCCCTATTAACGTTTAGGGGTCTCCTGTTTTACTTCAGACAGATCACACTAAGGCACAGTATCCTGAGGAGTCTCTCTCAGCAGCAGCTAAAAACACCAGTTAAATTGAATCACAGTCACAACAGGATCTGCGATGCCTCTCTCATGTGGCTCACAGTCAACCACCCAAATACGAGCTATTGTCAAAGGAAAAACCCCATGCTAAAAATACACAGCCATTCAACATAAGCAAACGTTCCAATTTCAGATCATCGTACCATCATCCTTAATGCTGCCCCTAGGTGGAGCTTGCTTGGAAGTGCAGCTAGTGGAATTGGGATCAGTTACTTCTAAGTTAAGAAAAATAAAAATAAACATTGCCCTGAAGTTTAAGCCTCTGTGTCTTGCTCATGTCTATAAGAGAACATTTCCTCACCTAAAATTTGGTGTATATGCTGTTAATTACTTATACAGGTTTAATTTTAGAAAAAGGGTACTAATTTAAAAATGATCTGTATGGAAAATATTCCTGCTGAGGTACTTAACGCTGCTTCCAGCCTGTTATTCCTGTTCGCATGGTGACAGCTTTTTCACTCATCCAAAAATCTGAGGTGCTGCAAAACTGATAAAATCCACTTGGGGGCTCCAAACATTGGACTAGCACAGGGAGCCATTTTGTGAAAGATTAAAAACTGGATGCGAGTGCTCTAGGATGCTGCCACAGCCCTAGCACTGCCTTGCCACATAAACCTTATGCCATTGCATCTTTGCAGAGGTATTTTTTGTGTTGTGGGGGGGGGGGTAAATAAAGAAATGATCTCCATTTCTTTATTTACTTCCCCCCTCCTGACATTCAAGAGTAGGGAGCTCTTTCCACCTCACCTCCCCAAAGCCTCCCCCCCAATATTTTGTTTGTGTGTTTGTTGCGGGGGAATAAATAAATGGAGAGAGGGTTTCCATTTAATTATTTAGTTCCTATCAAACCTAACACCACAAGAGCAGGAAGCCCTTTTCATCTCTCCTCCCAAAACTTCCCATGTTGCTGCCCAGCCCATAAAAATTGTGTAAGCCACTTTCCTCTCTTCGTCCCTTCTGTGTGCCCTTTTCATTTCTGACCTGTTTATGCAGAGTGCTCATTTCAGTCTGTCCCTTTCCATGCCTGTTCAAGTAGCAGAATCGCATACATGATATAATACATGGCCTGTAGGACCTGAGTTTCTTGTAGGGTATATTCCTCCTGAGGTACTCAATGCTGTTTCCAGTCCATTATTCCTGTTCTCATTGTCGCTATCAAAAAAACTGAGTTGCTGCAAGATTCAGAAGATCCACCTGAGGGCGCCAAACATTGCACTAGTACCACAGCGCCATGTTGTGAAATACTACAAACGCCCTCCATTTTGTGTGGCTTTTGGAGGGCAGTCTCTGGGATGCTGGCAGAGCCAAGGCACCACCGACCTGAAGCTGCTGGAACCTTTTTTGCATGGGGCCCTGAGCCAAGTTGGTGCAAACTTCAGAAGGTCCATAACTAAGAAGATTCATATGGGCACCTCAAATATTGGACTTGTTAAGAGTAGCAAAGACCAAAGTCGTATGTGTTCTCCATTTTTGGGAGGGCAGTGTGAGGGCTCTGGGATGATACTGGATGATACCCAGCTCTACCTCTCTTTCAAATCAGAACCAGTGAAGGCCGTGAAGGTCCTGTGTGAGTGCCTGGAGGCGGTTGGAGGATGGATGGCGGCTAACAGATTGAGGTTGAATCCTGACAAGACAGAAGTACTGTTTTGGGGGACAGGAGGAGGGCAGGTGTGGAGGATTCCCTGGTCCTGAATGGGGTAACTGTGCCCCTGAAGGACCAGGTGCGCAGCCTGGGAGTCATTTTGGACTCACAGCTGTCCATGGAGCGCAGGTTAATTCTGTATCCAGGGCAGCTGTCTACCAGCTCCATCTGGTACGCAGGCTGAGACCCTACCTGCCCGCGGACTGTCTCACCAGAGTGGTGCATGCTCTGGTTATCTCCGCTTGGACTACTGCAATGCGCTCTATGTGGGGCTACCTTTGAAGGTGACCGGAAACTGCAATTAATCCAGAATGCGGCAGCTAGACTGGTGACTGGGAGTGGCGCTGGGACCACATAACACCGGTCCTGAGAGATCTACATTGGCTCCCAGTACGTTTCCGAGCACAATTCAAAGTGTTGGTGCTGACCTTTAAAGCCCTAAACGGCCTTGGTCCTGTATACCTGAAGGAGCGTCTCCACCCCATCATTCAGCCCGGACACTGAGATCCAGCGCCGAGGGCTTCTGTCGGTTCCCTCACTGCGAGAAGCAAAACTACAGGGAACCAGGCAGAGGGCCTTCTCGGTAGTGGCGCGCCCTGTGGAACGCCCTCCCATCACAGGTCAAGGAAATAAACAACTACCTGACATTCAGAAAATACCTGAAGGCAGCCCTTTTTAGGGAAGTTTTTAATGTGTGATATTTTTGTATTTGATTTCTGTTGGAAGCCGCCCAGAGTGGCTGGGGAAATCCAGCCAGATGGGCAGGGTACAAATAAAATAATAATAATAATAATAATAATAATATTATAATAATAATATATTATTATTATTATTATTATTATTATTACTGGAGCCCTGGCAACACCTTCCCTAAGTCAGGTAAACACTAAACTAAGAAAGAAAGTCCATTTCCACGTGCATTTTTTTTTTAAAAAAAACCAAGTTTATGCTCAGCCCTTCTTTTTGAATGACTGCTGCCCCCAGGTGGAGTTTGCTTGGAAGTGCAGCTAGTGGGGGGGAAGCCAGGGGTTATTTACTTCTGGGTATGGCTCGTGGCCCTGTGATCTAAACCACAGAGCCTAGGGCTTGCTGATAGAAGGTTCTTGTCCCTGCTCCTGTCAACCTAGCAGTTCGAAAGCATGTCAAAGTGCAAGTAGATAAATAGGTGCCACTGCAGTGGGACGGTAAAGTGTTTCCATGCGCTGCTCTGGTTTGCCAGAAGCGGCTTAGTCATGCTGGCCACAGGACCCAGAAGCTGTACGCCGGCTCCCTCGACCAGTAAAGCGAGATGAGAGCCGCAACCCGAGTCATTCGTGACTAGACCTAACGGTCAGGGGTCCCTTTACCTTTAAGAAATAAAATGAATGTTGTGTAAGCCTCTTTCCTTCCTTGTCTGCTTTGTCTCTCTTCTATCAGGGGACATTCTCGCCTTTTCTTAGATACCTATGCTGCTAATTACTACTACAGATTTAATTTCAAAGAAAGCATGCTAATTTAAAAATCATCCATATAGAAAATAACACTTGTAACAATAAGTTAAAGACAGGGGCGTTCCTAGCCCCTTGGCTGCCCGCGGCGGGAAGCCAAGGGGCACCCCTGGGGGGCGGGGCATCGCGGCGCGTGCGTGCGTCATGACGTCATGACGCACGCGCGGCGACGGCCCGGCATCCCCGGGGCGGGGCATCGCTGCGTGTGCGTCATGACGCACGCGCAGCGACGCCCCCGCCCCTGGGGTATGCCGGGCGGGGGCTTGGGGGCATCGGCGGGCTACAAAGAGCCCCGAAGCCGCAGCCATAGCGCAAAGGGCTGCCAGGCTGCGGCTTCGGGGCTCTTTCCAGCCCACCGAGGCTCCGGAAAGCGGCGGCCCGGCATCCCCGGGGGCGGGGCATCGCTGCGTGTGCGTCATGACGCACGCGCGCAGCGACGCCCCCGCCCCTGGGGTATGCCGGGCGGGGGCTTGGGGGCATCGGCGGGCTACAAAGAGCCCCGAAGCCGCAGCCATAGCGCAAAGGGCTGCCAGGCTGCGGCTTCGGGGCTCTTTCCAGCCCACCGAGGCTCCGGAAAGCGGCGGCCCGGCATCCCCGGGGGCGGGGCATCGCTGCGTGTGCGTCATGACGCACGCGCAGCGACGCCCCCGCCCCTGGGGTATGCCGGGCCGCCACTTCGGGAGCCTCGTCCGTGCAGCGCTGCTGCTCCCGGGGTGACGGAGGGAGCGGCGGCGCATGGGAGTGGTGGGACGCGCGCCGCTCCCTCCGTCACCCCGGGAGCAGCAGCACCGCACACACCCTACAACGCCCCTGGTTAAAGATATTCCTCCTGAGGTACTTAACACTGGTTCCATTTCTCATGGTTACATAGTGCAATGCTATTTCAGACATCCAAAAATCTGAGGGGGTGCAAAACTGAGAAGATCCACACGAGGGTGCCAAACACTGGACTTGAACAAGGCGCCATTTTGTGCAAGACAAAAGTCCAAAAGACAACATCCATTTTGTGTGGCTTTTGCAGGGAGGAGGGGGGCTCTGGGATGAAGCCAGAGCCCTGGCAACGCCTTCTCTGAAGCTGGAAGCCTAGGTTCCATCAGTTATCCTGCACAGGGTGCTGTGGTGACGCAAATTGAGCAGATTCACAACTGATAAGATTTATTTGGGCACCCCATATATTGGTCTTTCTACAAAAACCAAGTCCATCCGTTTTCTCCTTTTGGGAGGGTGGCATGAGGGCTCTGGGATGCTGTCATTTTAGACATACTTTTTAGACATACATAATTTCACAACACAGTAATTCAGTTTTGCAATCAAACCAGACACAGTTTGGAAAGCTCTGCCATAAGTAATTGTACCTTTCCATAGGTGTGTGTGTGACTAATGGAATAGAGAGTGGGTCTCCTCTGCTCTCTATTTATTTATTTCCTTCCCCTCCTGATACTGCAAGAGCAGAAAGCCTTATCTGCCTCCAAAGGCCACCGCTTTGCTGCCCAGCCCATAAAAATTCTTTAAGCCTCTTTCTTCCCTTTTCATGTTCTGTGTATAATTGTGAGTCTGTTGTGTCCATTAGGGAACATTTTCCCATCTTACCTTTGGCATCTATGCTACTAATAAGTTCTACAAATTTAATTATATAGAAAATGCCAATTTAAGATTTATCTCTATATAAAATAAAAATGTCAATAACATGTTAAATAGATGTAATTTAATATGTTTTAGACCTGCAAGTAGTAACAGTTCTGCAAACGTTATTCTGTTTGCCTCTAAGTAGTTTCATAATTATTTCAGACATTGTGTTATATTGGTATATCGCAATGTTTAGCTGGTGACTTATCACGATATTGAAATGGTAGGAAAGTGATCCACTTGGGGGCGCCAAACATTGGACTCATACAGGGCGCCATTTTATGAAAGATTTAAAAACGGCATTCATTTTGTGTGGCTTTTGGAGAGTGGGCTCCGGGATGCTGCCACAGCCCTGCCACCGCCTTCCCTGAAGCCAGAATCCTAGAAAGTGCTTGCTAGGAGTTTTCCAAAACTGGGTGCTGAGCACAAAATTGAGAAGGTCCACAATTGACAAAATCTAGTTGGGGCCCAAATATAAAAATTACCAAAGTCCGTCCAATTTTCCATCTTTGGGAGGGTGGTGTCAAGGCTCCGGGGTGCTGCCACAGTCCTGGCACTGCCTACCTGAAGCCAGAATCCTAGTAAATGCTTGCCCAAGTTTCGGAAGAAGGAAAGGGCTCAAGGACCCTGCCAGACCATGGGATCCTTCCAGAGCCCTAGCATCACCTTCTAAAGCCAGGTAAACCTTAAGCAATTTTATTTGGTGCACGTGGGAGAACATGGGAATAAATAAATGGAGAGTGGGTCTCCTTTGCTCTCCATTTATTTATTTATATATCCCCCCTTCTAACACTGCAAGTGCAGAAGCACTTTCCACATAACCTACCCAACCCCCATGCTGCTTCCTAGAACATAAAAATGTTTAAGTCTCTTTCCTTGCTTCCCCCTTCTCTCTCTGTGTGTGTCGGTGGCTTCCCTCCTGTCTACTAGGGAACATTCACTCACCTTCAATTTGGTATCTATGCTGCTAATAACTTCACTGGTTTGATTTTAGAGAAAGTATGCTAATTAATAAATGATCTGTACATGAAATAAAAGTTGTAACATTATGTTAGGATACGTTATTTTGTATCCTCTACATGATTCCATAATTATTTTGGAAAATGGTCTAAAATATCACAATGTTTTAAGCCAGGCATAACCCAGCCCTACTTGCAACCCTTTTGCTTTCTGACCTATGTTTATGTGATATTTCAGTCTGTACATCTCCATGCCTTTTCAAGTAGCAGAACCACACATATGACAGAACACATGGCCAGTAGAATGTGCCTTTCTTGTAAGGTAAAAATCTCAGGTGCTGCAAAACTGAGAAGATCCACTTGGGGGCGTCTAACACTGACTTCCACGGGCGCCATTTTGTGAAAGATTACAAACGGGCATCCATTTTGTATGGCTTTTGGAGGGCGGGCTCTGGGACCACCTACTCAATCTGGAAGTCTAGTCAGTGCTTGCTGCTCCATGCAGTTTTCCTGCACAGGCAGCATGAAATTGAAAAGATCCATAACTGATAAAACCATTTAGGGACTCAAAGTCATGCTGTTATATTGATATATTGCAATGTTTAGTTGGTGACATATCATAATGTTGGAAACCAGACATCACCAGCCCTTCTAGTTCCAGCCCTTTTCATTTCTGATCTATGCTTACATAGGATGCACATTTCAGTCTGACCATCTCCAGATGGAGCAGATGTGGCTAGGGAGCGCAATCTGGATGAGAAGATGAATCTTTTCAGTTATGGATCGGGGGGGGGGGAGTTGCAAACCAAAGTCCTTCCATTTTTGTCTGGCTTTAGGAAGGCAGTGCAAGGGCTGGGGGATGCTACCAGACCCCTGGCACTGTCTTTCTGAAACCTAGTAAGTGCTTGCCCAGCCTTGAGAAAATATAGGGCGGCAGCCTTGAGAAAATATAGGGCGTGGGTGGCGCTGTGGTCGAGAAAGTGGGAAGGGCTCTTGGACCCTGGGCACAGGGGCTCTGGGATGGTGCAGGGTACTGAATGGAGGTGGCTTGGGCCAGGGCTGTAGCTAGGAGGTGGTGAGGGAGGCCCCTCCCCATCAGGAGCACAGACGAGAGGGGGTGCAAAATTCTCACTCACTGACATACACACACCCAATGTTAAGGCACACACATGTCCTCTCCCTCCCCCATACTTCTCATGGAAGGGAGTGGCAGCCCCGAAGAGTCCTCAATGGGTAGGAAAGCAACCTCGATTGAACAGGGAGGGGGGAGACCTCGCATGTTGGTGGTTGTCATGGGTGACTGTCAGCAAAGAAGGAAGGAGAGCCGATGGGTGCTTTCTCTCCCGGGAATGGAGGGGCAGCACTCCACCCGTCCACCTGCCCTCATGCATCAAAACATCTTTTTCCTGGCTGAAACTTTTTATTAAGAAATATTAAAGTCAATATTGGATTTTCTGTGAAAGAATTCATTACAAGGTGAAGTGCGTGATGAATTGAATGGGTGGAGGGGGGTTGGAGGAAAGGCGGAAATGGAAGCTAATTTGTCTGTGGCTAGGGAGCGCAATCTGGTGCATTTTGCCTGGCTTTGGGAGGGAAGGAGGGTTGTGGGATGCTGTCAGAGCCCTACCACCGCCTTCATGAAGCCAAAAGCTTATTAAGTGCTTGCCAGCAAGGAGTTATCTGGCACAAAGAAGAAGATCCCTCCATTTTATCCTTCTGTGGGAGGGTGGTGAGAACAGGCTCTGGGATGCTGCCAGAATCCTGGCACTGCCTTCCCAAAGAGTAAGTGCTTGCCCAATTTTTGGAAGGAAGGAAGGGCTATAGGACCTGCCGGAGCCCTGCCTTCTGACAGTGAGGGTGTATTAAAATTAAAACAGTCCCTTAATTTTGTCCTCCTTTGGAGGGTGGCATGAGGGTTGTTGGATGCTGCCAGAGTCCTGACACTTCCTTCCCATACATGGGCGTACCGAAGGGGGGGCAGGCGGGGGCAACTGCCCCCCCTAGAAGCCAGCTGCCCCCCCCAGAAGCAAAAATGATCGGCGCCGGGCGAGAGGAGCCTCAGCCTGGGCTGCCCGGCGCGTCCATTTAGGCGGGAGGAGAGGAGCGGAGAAGAAGGGAGGCAGTGGAGAAGGAGGAGGCTGCTGTCCCCGCCACCCAAGTTCCTGCCTTTGCGCCCCCCCCTTGCCCAAGGCAGCTCCTGTCCCGAAGGCGGAGCGCCTGTCGCGCGCGCACAGCTGCGGGCTGCGACAGCTCTCTTCACTGAGCTGCTGCGTCAGGCTTCACTCTTCCCTCTCGCGCCTCCCTCAGCCTCCCTCCCTCCCCACCCGGCCGTCTCTCTCTCTCTCCCTCCATCGGGTGCCTGCATGCCTTCGCCCCTTCCCCTTCTTGCCCTTTTTCTCTCCCCTCGCTCCTCATATTCCCTTCCTTTTGCGCTGCCGGTCTCCTTCAGCCTCCTCCTGATTCTCGTTCGCTTTCTGTCCCTTTCCCTTCCTCCTTTCCTGCTCCTCTTTGCGTCCTTTCCATTTCTTCCACCCCAGCCCCAGATATATTTCCTTCAGCCTTCTCCACTCCACCCATCATACTTTACCTCCTTTCTTGCACCATTGCCATTTTCCTCACTCAACTTTTCTTTTCTCCCCTCCCCTCATTCCTTTGTCGCTTTCTTGCCTTTTATTGTCTTCAGCCTGTCGTCTGCTGCCCCTTCATTCCCTTTTCCCATCTCCTTGGCCCCCAGGCAGAGACCCAGAGAGGGGACCCAGTCAATGACACTTCCCTTGGCTACTGCTTTCTGAAAGCAGTAAGGAAGCTTCTTTGGTGAAAACTGGGGTGGTGGTAACAATCAATGGGGCTTGTGCATTTCATGGAATTGTAGAGTTGGTCCAAGTACCCCCCTGCAACGAAGAAATCTTTTATCCAGCATGGGGCTCAAGCCCACAAGCCTGAGATTGAAAGTCTCCTACTCTACCAGCTGAGCTGTTCCCCTGAGGGCTAGTGAAGGACATTTTGCTGCCTGAGGCCAAGGATGAGAGTTCACCCTTCCCATCCTATGCATTTAGTAATTTGTTAGGTTTCTATCTCATCTTTCCCCATACATTTCTCTTTCCCCCATTATCTGTGCAACTGGCTATAGAAGAGGTTAGGCCATGGGTAGGCAAACTAAGGCCCAGGGCTGGATCTGGCCCAATCGCCTTTAAATCTGGCCCACGGACGGTCTGGGAATCAGTGTATTTTTACATGAGTAGAATGTGTCCTTTTATTTAAAATGCATCTCTATGTTATTTGGGGGGTCTGCCTGTTGTTTTTACATGAGTAGAATGTGTGTTTTTATTTAAAATGCATCTCTGGGTTATTTGTGGGGCATAGGAATTAGTTATTTTTTTTATTTTCAAAATACCGGTATAGTCTGGCCCCCCACAAGGTCTGAGGGACAGTTTGCTGCTGAAAAGGTTTGCTGACCCCTGGGTTAAGCTAAGAGACTGGGTCTATGAGTGGCTTTGAACACTGCTCATCTTGATCCTCTAACCACTAGACCACACTACAGAGGCCCACCAGACTGGCAGGTGAAACTTCACTGCTAACAAAACAGAGTCCATAGCTGCAACAGGTTGGCCTAGTGGGCACAGGGCAGGCTGCATGGCACTCACAGCTCTGTGGAACAGGCAGGGAAGGAGCATCACTGCTTATTTCACAGTTGAGTATGGCAATGCTCTCTGTGCCAAATAAATAAGCTTTTACTCATTCATCCTTTTCCTTCTAAAGACCTTTTTATCTCCCCAGGCTTTATTAACCTCTGCCTAACCCCCTGCACATAGATCGTTTTCAGTACTGCCTATTACAGTTTTTAAAGTAATTTGTATTAGTTCTTATAAACTGTCTTGGGAATTTTGAATGTAAGGGCAGGTGCATAAATATTTTAAATACAGTGGTACCTCTACTTACGGACGCAACCCATTCCGGGGTGCTGTTTGCACCCCGAAAAGTCTGTAAGTAGAGCGCTGCTTCTGTGCGTGCACATGACGCAATGGAGTGCTCCTGCGCATGCGCGAAGTATGCAGAACGATGGGGGGCGCCAGAAGGTGATCTCGCCTAGGGCGCAAAACCCCCCAGCTTCCATCAGCCCCAGCCAGTGTGGCCTGTGATTAGGGATGATGGGAGCTGGAGTGCAACAACATATGGGGGATGCAGCTCTGCATGGCTGAGAGCAGGAAGAGGGCTGGGCTGAGCTGGCTCAGCGCCATTTGCAGCAGCCGCCCATGCTGCCAGCTGTTTCAGGTAACCTGTGCGTTTTTCCTTTATTTTTTTAATAATGGATGTGGATGGGGTCTGGATTGAAACGAAAGTTTTGAACAAGTTTTCTTCAAACCCAAGAAAAATGATATTAGTATAAGACATGTAACTAGAATAAAAATTAATTTTTTCAAGCAAATCATTGTAATAACTACTGTAATAAAGCACTGCTATAATTATATATAATTTTCTTAAAATTTTGGTTTCATTCACCTTTTCTGTGCTGAAATGTCACAACCTGAATGACCATGGCTTGCCCCCCCCTAGTTTTGATCCTGGGTACGCCCCTGTTCCCATAGCTAAAGCAGTGACCACAGTTTTCCTACACAGGGCAATGAGCTGAAGTGGTGTAAAATTGAGAAGGTCCGTAATTGATTTGGAAACGCCAAATATCGGCCATATTATGATTAGCGTCTATTTTATCCATCTTTGGGAGGGCGGCATGAGAACTCTCGGGTGCTTCCAGAGGCCATCCCAAAGCCACCCTTGTGAAACCATGCTGTGTGCGGGGGGGGGCATAGGTCCCCAATATTTCTGATGAATGGATCCCATACCCGAATAAAGTTTAGCACATGTCAGAACACCCCAGGCAAGACGGCAGCCCTGCTCTCCCCTTTGCTTTTGAACGCCTGCTGCCCCCAGCTGGATCTTGCTTGGAAGTGCAGCAAGTGAGAAAATATAGTGGGATTATTGTTAGTTTTAAAATAAAAATGAACGTTGCGGCATTGTTTAACCCTCTTTCCTTCCTTGTCTCCTGTATGTTTCCTTTGCGTCCATTAGGGAACAATCTCTCATGTTACATTTGATTTCTAAGCTAATCGTCTCAACAGGTGAAATTTTGGGGGAAATGTGCTAATTTAAAATTGATCTGCATGTAAAATAGCAGTTGTAACAATACGTTAAAGATAAGAAGACATGTTTTAGATGCCTAGATAGTAGTAGTTGTGCAGATGTTATTCCGTTCACCTCTATATACTTCTGTCATTATTTCCGACCTTGTTTCATCTCAGTGTATCGCGATGTTTAGCAGGTGACATATCACAATGCCAGATATCGCCCAGCAAAACTGGACTTGCACAGGCGCCATTTTGTGAAAGATTACAAACGGCATCCATTTTGTGTGGCTTTTGGAAGGCGGGCGCTGGGATGCTTCCAGATCCCTGGCACCGCCTTCCCAAAGCCAGAAGCCTGGAAAGCGGTTGCCTTGCCAGCAGTTTTGCTACACATGGGGCGCTGAGCCGAGAGGTGGCGCAAAACTGAGACAAACCATAATCTGAACAATCCATTTGAGAGCCCCAAATATTAAGATTTCCAAACTCAGTTCATTTTATGCATCATTCAGTCATGGGGATTCAAACCGGGGTCACCAAACACTGGACTTGCATGGCACCATTTTGTACAAGATTACAAACGCTCTCCATTTTGTGTGGCTTTTGGAGGGAGGGGTCTGGGATGGTGGCAAAGCCCTGTCACTTCCTTCCCAAACCCAGAAACCAAATAAATGCCCAACTTTGGGAAGGAGGATGGGCTTTAGGACCCTGCCAGACCCTGGCAGCTCCCTTCCGTGGCAGCTCCCTTCCATAGCCAAAGTGATGCCTGCAGTTTTCCTTCACAGAGTGCTGAGCTGAAGCGGCATAAAACTGAGGTCCATGATTTTGAAGATTCATTTGGGGTTCAAAGATAATGGACGTATTCATATTAGCAAAGACCAAAGTCTGTCCATTTTATCAATTTTGGGGAAGGCAGCCTGAGGGATTTGGGATGCTTCTGGAGCTCTGGCATCGCCTTCTGAAAAATGCACCCTTGTGAAACCACAAGAGCCGGAAGCCCCTTTCAACTCAACTCCAAAAGCTCCCCATGTTACTGCCCAGCATAGGTGTTGAGTGGGGCACACAGCCCTAAATATTTCTGGTTAAAGCCCCCCCCCATTCTGAGGCTGCAAAGAAGGACATGATGGGTTGGCAGAAGAACTCAGCAAGCCTCAGGACCTGAGGGGGCAAGATGGCATTTCTGGTATCCTGCCTTCATTTCAAATGGCTGCATTGAAGCACAGCTAATAGAAAAATAAACAGGTTATTCCTATTTTAAACATTTTAAATGAATATCTTCTTGTTTAAGCCTTTCATCCCTTGTCCTTTGTGTCTCTGTGTCTCATTTGTTTCTATTATGGAATACTCTGTCACATTACCTTTGATATCTATGCTCCTAACCACTTCTACACATTAATTTTTTGGGAAAGCATGCTAATTAATAAATGATCTGTATATGAAATAACAGTTGTAACAATAAGTTAAAGTTAAAATTTGTATGAGACCTGCAAGAAGTAGCAGTTGCCAGGAAATAACTTGTTCACCTCTACATGGCATTATGTCAGTATATTCCAATGTTTGGTTGGTGACTTATCACACTGTTAGAAGCCAGACATCACCAGCCCTCCTACTTGCAGCCCTTTTTGTTTCTGACCTATGTTTATGTAAGATTTCAGTCTATCCTTCTCCATGCATGTTCAAGTAGCAGAAGCTCAAATATAATGCATGGCCTGTAGGACCCGCTTTTCTTGTAGAGTGTATTCTTCCTGAGGTATTTAACATTGTTTCCAGTCTATTATTACTTTTCTCATTGTTACATGGTATGATAGGATTTCACACATCCAAAAATTGGGTGCTGTAAAATGGATAAGATCCACTTGGAGGCGCCAAACACTGAACCGTGATGTAAAACTGAGAAGATCCACTGGGGGCACCAAACACTGGGCCGTGATGTAAAACCGAGAAGATCCACTTGAGGTGCCAAACACTGAACCGTGATGTAAAACTGAGAAGATCCACTGGGGGCGCCAAACAATGAACCGTGATGTAAAACTGAGAAGATCCACTGGGGGCCCCAAACTCTGGGCCGTGATGTAAAACTGAGAAGATCCACTTGGGGAGCCAAACACTGAACCGTGATGTAAAACTGAGAAGATCCACTTGGGGCGCCAAACATTGGCCCAGGCGCCATTTTATGAAAGATTAAAAACGGCATCCATTTTGTGTGGCTTTTGGAGGACGGACTTTGGGATTCTGTCAGAGCCCTGGCACTGCCTTCCTGAAGCCGGAAGCCTAGTTTTCACCCTTAGCATGGCTTTGCCAAGGCAGAATGAGGGCTCTGACAGGATCTCAGAGCCCGCCCTCCAAAAGCCACACAAAATGGAGGCCGTTTTTAATCTTTCACAAAATGACGTCCCTGCAAGTCAATGCTTGGCGCCCCCAAGTGGATCTTCTCAGTTTTACATTACGTCGTCAGGAATTGGCAGAATCCCAGAGTGGCATTTCTTCTCAAAGCTGGGCAAGCAGTCACAATGCTTCCAGCTTTGGGAAGGCTGTGCCAGGGCTCTGGCAGGATCCCAGAGCCCTTGCACCACACTCCAAAAGTCGGAGAAAGTGACACCTTGGAGCCTCCGTCCCTCAAAGTGCAACAGGTTCTGAGTCTTATAAACAAGCAGCTTTATCTCAGTGTAGCTCAGAAGCCTGTTATCTGCAAGATATTTGAGAGGTGAGGGTGAGGGAGATGTAGCTCCCCACCAAAGGCTTGCCTTCTCCCCACACTGCCTAATTTCCTCCTCTCTTTCAGAAATGCGCAAGCACTTAGGAGCCTTCTGGTTTGGGGTAGGTGTGTCAGGGCTCCAGCAGCCTCCCAAAGTTCTCATGCAGCCCTCCCAAAAATGGAGAAAAGAGATGGACTTTGGTCTTTGTTAATCTTAACAATTGCAATATTTGGGGTGCCCAAGCCAGAGCCGTAGCTAGGAGAACTGTCCAGATTGCGCTCCCTAGCCACGGACAAAATGTGCATCCTATGTAAGCATAGATCAGAAATGTGCATCCTATGTAAGCATAGATCAGAAATGAAAAGGGCTGGAACTAGAAGGGCTGGTGATGTCTGGTTTCCAACATTATGATATGTCACCAACTAAACATTGCAATATATCAATATAACAGCATGACTTTGAGTCCCTAAATGGTTTTATCTGTTATGGATATTTTCAATTTCATGCTGCTAGTGCATGAAACCTGCATGGAGCAGCAAGCACTGACTAGGCTTCCACATTGAGTAGGTGGTCCCAGAGCCCGCCCTCCAAAAGCCATACAAAATGGATGCCCGTTTGTAATCTTTCACAAAATGGCGCCCGTGGAAGTCAGTGTTAGACGCCCCCAAGTGGATCTTCTCAGTTTTGCAGTACCTTAGATTTTTTTTGTGTGAAATAGCTTCGCACTATGTAACAATGAAAACAGGTATAATGGGGTGGAAACAGCATTAAGTTCATCAGGAAGAATACACCCTAAAAGAAATGTACGTCCTATATGACGTTCTGCTACTTGAAAAGGCATGGAGAGGGACAGACAGAAATGACAACCTACATAAACAAAGGTCTGAAATGATTAGAGCTGCAACCAGGAGGGCTGGGTGATGTCCGGCTTCCAACATCGTGATATTTCACCAGCCAAACATCGTGATATACTGATATGGCTCCATGTCTGAAATAAGGTTGGAACTATGCAGTGCTTCTTTCTGGGAGGATGCAGGGGTATGCATACCCCTAAACAATTTGCATGTTCCTTGTACTTTTGTCCATTTACTGTATTAATTTCCCCCAATCTGAACTGACAGTACCCCTAAACATTTTCTAAAGAAAAAAAAATCACTGGAACTATGTAGAAATGAACTGAATTATGTCTGCACAATTTTTTTTTAAAATACTGATGAGTCTAAAAGCATGTAAATCTTTACTTATCTTTAACATATTGTTACAACTGTTATTTTCTATACAAATAATTTTTTTTCATTAACATGCTTTATCTAAAATTAAACCTGCAGAAGTAATTAGTAGTACAGTCAGACCTCTGATTGCGTTCATTGCAGGTTGCGTTTGCTACAGGTTACGAATGTGCCGAACCCGGAAGCACATGCGCAGATACGGCACTTCAGTTTGTGCTCTTTTCATGTTGTGAATGGGGCTCCGGAACAGATCCCGTTCGCAACCAGAGGTACCACTGTATAGATAAAACTACTAGCTGTGCAGGAAAATTGTTCACACCAGTCTGGCTGTGGGATTGAACCTGCAGGACTCTGGCAGGGTCCTACAGCCCTTCCACCTTCCCAAAGTTGGGAAGCTCTTACAAGGCTTCAGGCTTCAAGGTGCCAGGGCTCTGACATCATCCCACAGCCCTTGCACCACCCTCCAAAAGCCACACAAAATGGACACCGGATGTAATCTTTCATAAAATGGTGCCTGTGCAAGTCCAATGTTTGGCGCCCCAAGTGGATATTCTCAGTTTTGCAGCACCTCAGATTTTTGGGTGTGTGAAATAGCATTGCACTGTGTAACAATGAAAGCGGGAATAATAGGGTGGTAAGATCTTTAATTACCTCAGGAGGAATAAAGTAAAAGGTATTGGAGCCCTGGACAGTTCAGTCAAAGGCGACTATGGAGGTGTGACACTCATGGGAGCTCACCCTGTCATGGGGATTTGAAGAAATGCAGGTCCAACGGGCCATATATTCTATAGGCGGAGTACTAATAAATTATTATTATTATTATGATGATGATGATGATGATGATGATGATGTTTTGCTACTTGAAAAGGTATGGATGGACAGTCCGAAATGAGCATCTTCCTGTCCACTCAGCGCTGCCACCTCCACCTTGAGTCCCTCATCCAGGGGTTGGGGGGAGAGGAAGAGGATGAGGGGGAGCAGCCAAAATGAGAGTACCCCTAAACATTTTTAAAGAAAAAAAGCACTGATAATTGTTATGGACAAGGGATGCCGGGGGTGCCTTTCTTCCACTATCAAAGTGACAGCAGCTGAGCCTGAGTGCTGCGCTCAGCGGTGGAGCTCAGCAAAGTCTTTGCTGCACTGGTAAAAGAAGAAGACAGGTACACCATGCATTGTCCACCTTTTCACGCCATAAGAAATGGCCAGAAGCAGGGCTCCAGAGCGATTACAAGGGCAGGAGACTTTGGCTGCCCCCATTCTCTCCTACTAAACAACGGCTGACCAATCAGAGGCTGCTCTTTTCGACAGCTAGCCAATCGCATTCAAGATCTACACTGGAAAACAGCAACCCCTGCTGGAGAAAAATAACATTAGCAGCCTCTGCAACCATTGCATCTTGTAAACCTTAGCTAATTGACTCCCTGCTGAGCTGATAAAGGGAGCCTCCTGCATTAAGTAAACAAGGGAAAGATTCCATTAACAGTTTCACCCTGTGTTGCTATCTTGTTAGCCTAGGCTAGTGGGGCAGAACCTATGGCACATGTGCCAGACAGGGCACTCAGAGCCCTCTCTGTGGGCATGCGCACCTTTGCCCCAACAGGGCCATAGCTTCTGTGCTGGGGGTGGGGGAGGAGGAGGAGAGGAGAGGAGAGGAGGGCTCGTGTGCACTGCCAAAGCCGAGCAGGCATTGACTTTTGATGTGCCAGGGCCTCTGCCAGTCTGTTTTTCCTACTCGGGAGTAAGCTGCCTTGAGTTCAGCAGGGCTTAACTGCCAGGTCAGTAAGCATATTAAAAATTGGGAGAGGGTAGCTCTTAGTACAGCCCTCCAGTGTACACTAGTGGCCAAAATTGTATAACTTTCTGGGGGGGAAAGATTTGATGGCTCATAATATCACTTTGTTCTGGAGCAATACCAGTGCTTTTTTTTCTGTGAGGACACAGGGGATGCATACCCCTAAATGTTTTGAGACTTTAACGGGAGAAGAAATTCACTGCATTTATTTCCCCCGATTTGGACTGTATTTATTCTTCCATTGTGGTGATTTTCTTGAGTGAAAATGAGAGCACCCCTAAACATTTTTTTTAAGAAAAAAAGTACTGAGTTATACCATAAAATTATACATGGGCGTACCGAAGGGGGGGCAGGAGGGGGCAGATGCCCCCCCCTAGAAGCCAGCTGCCCCCCCCAAGCAGCCTTGAGTCCCTGGCAGGACATGGAAACGCAAACACGCTTCATGCCCCACCAACTATATATGGCTGGCGGCAGTTGCGGAGGAAGGGGGGAGCGGCAAAGCATCTGAAAGAGCTGGGTGGGTGGGCGCGCCAATCAGCACCCCCGGCAGCCGGGCGGATGGCGCAGCTGCGCCAATTGGCAGCCCCGGTGGCGCTCCTTCCCTCCCAGCAAAGTGGCTCCCCCGTCCCCCTCCCTCCAGGCTGACTCTCTGGCAAGCCAGCAGCTCGTGAGCAACAGCACCGGCAAAGCTCCTCTGTCTCCCCCACTCGCTGCAAAGCGGCTCCCCTGGCTTTTCTGTGCTTTTATCCTGTGCTTTTCTTGGGAGGAAAACCCGCGGGGTTGACTTCCGAGTAAACCTGCTTGGAAGCCGCTATTAAAGCTCCGCAGCAGCTACTTCCCACCTCCAGAAGATCCCGGTTTCAGCTGTGTATCCCCGCCCCCACCACCTCACCCGTCTTTCAGATAATTCTTCCTGTTACAACCCTCTGCTCAGCTCTGGTGTTTTCCGCCTATTTTATTTTGTGTGGACCCTGATGTCCTCCTGCCCCTCATCCGTACGGAAGAGATTGGGAGGGGGTTGTTTACACTGTGAGGGTCAGGTATCGCGCACAACTGCCCCGGGATTGTTGAGCGAGGCAAACTCTCCTATACATTTGAAAAGTCGTCATGATCTCCACCTCCCTCTCCCCACCCCACCCCTCCTAGAATCATAGAATCCTAGAGTTGGAAGAGACCCCAAGGGCCATCCAGTCCAACCCCCTGCCAAGCAGGAAACACCATCAAAGCATTCCTGACAGATGGCTGTCAAGCCTCCGCTTAAAGACCTCCAAAGGAGACTCCACCACACTCCTTGGCAGCAAATTCCACTGTCCAACAGCTCTTACTGTCAGGAAGTTCTTCCTAATGTTTAGGTGGAATCTTCTTTCTTGTAGTTTGAATCCATTGCCCATGTCCGCTTCTCTGGAGCAGCAGAAAACAACCTTTCTCCCTCCTCTATATGACATCCTTTTATATATTTGAACATGGCTATCATATCACCCCTTAACCTTCTCTTCTCCAGGCTAAACATACCCAGCTCCCTAAGCCGTTCCTCATAAGGCATCGTTTCCAGGCCTTTGACCATTTTGGTTGCCCTCCTCTGGACACGTTCCAGCTTGTCAGTATCCTTCTTGAACTGTGGTGCCCAGAACTGGACACAGTATTCCAGGTGAGGTCTGACCAGAGCAGAATACAGTGGTACTATTACTTCCCTTGATCTAGATGCTATACTCCTATTGATGCAGCCCAGAATTGCATTGGCTTTTTTAGCTGCTGCATCACACTGTTGACTCATGTCAAGTTTATGGTCTACCAAGACTCCTAGATCCTTTTCACATGTACTGCTCTCAAGCCAGGTGTCACCCATCCTGTATTTGTGCCTTTCATTTATTTTTATTTATTTTTTTGCCCAAGTGTAGTACTTTACATTTTTCCCTGTTAAAATTCATCTTGTTTGCCTTGGCCCAGTTCTCTAGTCTGTTAAGGTCATTTTGAAGTGTGATCCTGTCCTCTGGGGTATTAGCCACCCCTCCCAATTTGGTGTCATCTGCAAACTTGATCAGGATGCCCTCAAGCCCATCATCCAAGTCATTGATAAAGATGTTGAATAAGACTGGGCCCAAGACAGAACCCTGTGGCACCCCACTAGTCACTTCTCTCCAGGATGAAGAGGAGCCATTGATGAGCACCCTTTGGGTTCGGTCAGTCAGCCAGTTACAAATCCACTGAATGGTAGCATTGTCTAGCCCGCATTTTACCAGCTTCTTTACAAGAATATCATGGGGCACCTTGTCAAAGGCCTTGCTGAAATCAAGATAGGCTACATCCACATCTGTCAAAAAATGAGATCAGATTGGTCTGACATGATTTATTTTTCAGAAACCCATGCTGACTTTTAGTGATCACAGCGTTCCTTTCTAGGTGCTCACAGACCGTTTGCTTAATGATCTGCTCTAGAATCTTTCCTGGTATTGATGTCAGGCTGACTGGGCGGTAATTGTTTGGGTCTTCTCTCTCCCCCTTTTTGAAAATAGGGACAAAATTTGCCCTCCTCCAGTCTGCTGGGACTTCGCCTGTTCTCCAGGAATTCTCAAAGATTATTGCCAGTGGTTCTGAAATCACCTCTGCCAGTTCTTTTAATACTCTTGGATGTAGTTCATCTGGCCCTGGAGACTTGAATACATCTAAACTAGCCAAGTATTCTTGTAAACTAGTTAGCTGAGTTGGTTTTCCTTGTCTGGGTGTTTTGTACCTCAAAGGTTGTCACACTTTACAAAGCAGGCAGTCTTCTGTCTTGCTGAGTTAGTTTTTAAATCAATTATTTCAGAAGGTCTAGTCCCTAAAAAAAGCTCAACAACTAAAAACGAACTGAACCCCTAAAAAACGGGGCATTCCCATCCCCAAAAAAGGTCAACAACTTTGAGCTGAACCCCCAAAACAGGGGTAGATCACTGCCAGATTTTAATTCTGAAAGTAGATCACAGTTGGCCACCCCTGGTATAAGACATGTAACTAGAATAAAAAAAAAATCAAGCAAATAATTGTAATAACTACCGTAATAAAGCACTGCTATAATTATATATAATTTTCCTAAAATTTTGGTTTCATTCGCCTTTCCGTGCTGAAATGTCACAACCTGAACGACCATGGCTTGCCCCCCCCTAGTTTTGATCCTGGGTACGCCCCTTATATATCAATGGAAAGATAATTTAATGAAGAATGTAATGCAATAACTTTTATGAAGGATTATTTATTACAACAGCAGTCATAAAGAAGAAACGTGAAACACACAGAAAAAAATGAGATATACAGGTTAAATTGCCGTGTTGGCACTTTGAATAAATAAGTGGGTTTTGGGTTGCAGTTTGGGCACTCGGTCTCTAAAAGGTTCACCATCACTGTAACGCAGAGGTTTTCAACCTTTTTGAGTCCATGGCTCCCTTGACCAACTACATTCTTTCTGCACCCCTGTGGGGCTCAGGAGCCCAGTTATGTCACCCCTTGCCTGCAGAGCTGGCAGTCCCTCACCCCCCCTTTTTTTAACACCCTCCCTGGTGGAGTGTTCCCTCAGCCTCCCCTCCCCTCCCCTTGGGAGTCCTCTGGGCAGCAGCCCCTGGTCTCTGAGCTGCACCTCCCAGAGGCACCATTCACCTAGCGGAGCTTATAGCCAGGGTTGCTGCAAAAAACAGCTGTGCAAGCCCTTGGGAGGCAGAGATGCGAGAGGGCATCAGAGGAGGGAGGGAAGGAAAGAGGCACAGAGGCCGGGGTTGTCCTGACTCCTGACCATCATTCAAGGCACCCCAGGGTGCCACACCACACTGCTTGAAAACCACTGGCTTATGGGGGAACTTAACAAATTCACTAAAAACCAGCCATTTAACCTATTCTCTTTGTTTGAAGGGTGTTATGCTCCTCTTGGAGAAGGGGAGGGGAGGAGACAGGAACCACAATGCAGGCAACCCTTAGTCTGCCATAATCCTTCAGACAGGGCCCTCTTAAGCATATCTGGTGCCGTGGTGCAAAGACCCCTCCAGCGCCCCCCCTCCGGCACACCCCCTGAAAGGTTCCCTAGAATTGTTGACTTTTTTTAGGCAAGGTACACAATCTGATTGTTGCCTTGCCGTTCGGGGTTCAGATATGCCTCCAGAGCCGTCTCATCCATAGAGGCCGGTGGTGCGGCGCGCCAGAGCGCCGGGCACCCCGGGGGCCGCGAGCCCGGCGCATACCGGGCTCCCCCTCCCCAACCCGACCCCGCCCCCACAGCAGGCGGGCACTCGCGCGCCGGCGGGCGGGCTGTAAGCCGCCCGCCCTCGCCTCCCGGAGCCCCAGCTGGAGCGCTGAAGCGGCGCGGGGCTTTGCGCGACCTTCCAGCCTCCAGCACGCCCTCATCCCCCGCTCGCCCACCCCCCTCCGAGGGCAGCGCGGGAGGGGGGCGGAGAGGCACGCCGGGGCGCCGAGGGATCGCTGCCAGGGCGGCAGATCCCTCTAAGACGGGCCTGTATGCCTCCTTTCACTCAGCCCAACAGCAGACATCCCAGAGATAGCTGCTAAATGAGTGTCCATCAACAGGTGATGGAACGGATGGAAATGAAAAATAAATCCTACGAAGTGCTGGAAGAGACAGATTTTAGTGCAGATTTAGGTTCCGAATTCAGTGACTCCTGGATAAAGGCTGCATCTTTCCGATGATGCTCACAGACCCACCACAGACCTACTTAGACATCCAGGTTATAGTGCTCTGGTGCCTAGATTGCCCACACCAGCTAGTACTTTTCACCTGCTGTCTGTCCCCCAGGTGCTCTTTGGACAAGATGAACATTTATGGCTTGGGACTTCAGGCCCCGGCTCCCCTTTGGTGTGAGCCATGCCAATTCCTAATACAGTCATATCTCATGTTACGGGCGCTTCAGGTTACGTGTTTCCGGGTTGCAGGCCACGGGAAACCCAGAAATACTAGAATGGGTTACTTCTGGGTTTTGCTGCGGGTTGCGGATGTGCCTCCATCATGGATTATGTCCACAACCCGAGGTTACACTGTATAGTACTATAACAGTTTGGGAAAAACATTATTTAACGTGATCTGGGGTGGGTAGGAAGAAGAGAGCACTTGCAACGGGGATAAGTAAATTATCAGGTTTAGATTTTGTCCTGCTCTTGAAGCTAGGAGCCAAACCAATGGCTTTTGTTACCTCAGGAAGAACTTTCTGACAGTAAGAGCTGTTGACAGTGGAATGGACTCCAACAAGAGGTGGTGGTCTCTCCTTCCTTGGGATTTTTTAAGCAAATGTTCAGTGGCCATCTATCATGTATAATCCAGTTGAGATTCCTACATTGCAGGGGGTTGGACTGGATGACCCTCAGGATTCCCTCCAACTCTGTGACTTATTTCTGACTGTATTATGCTCCCTGGGTTTATTCACAATGCAATCCATGCCTACTCAGAATAAAGCCGTAACTCAGTGGCAGCATAAAGATGCACCCTTAAACACACTTTGCTGACTCTCAAAAGCCCCACTGAACCCAGGGAGGCTTGCTTCCAAGTAAACATCCATAAAATTAGGCTGAACATTCCTAAAGTGAGAAGACTGCCTAGGAAGATCTGTCTGTGTGTGGTTATTTTAATCATTGGGGGTGGAGGGAGTATTCCACAGCCATTCCCAGGGAGTCAGCTCTCTGAAATCTAACTCTAATTCAGGAGTCAGGGAGTCAGGAGTTCTAGATCTTCTGATCTAAATTGTTTATTAACTAAAAGAGTTGTGCACATGCCTCTCTTGAGCCATTGCTCCAGTGGGGTGGAAAGAAAGGTGGCAAAGTGTGTGTGTTTGTGTAGTAGTCCCAGAGCATGCACAGAGCGCACTGCCATCCCCCCATTAGCCAAGCAGCTGGCCTTCCGCCTCCTCAGCACATGGGTCTTAAGGAGAGGCAAGTTACCTTTTCCTGCTCAGCACAGATGGGCGACAGCGACTGCTCGGTGGGATTTGCCTCTTGCTGCGAGGCGGCCATGGCTCCCGTCTCCAACGCTTTGTGGGGAAGAGCTTCCAGCCTCAGGCTCATTCCTGTGGCAACATGAAGGTGGGACAGGGAAGCCTTGGGCATGTTTTTCACCCTGGGTGCAAGGGCGGGAATGCAAACACACCCTGGGGCATGGAAACCTCGGGCAGTGCCGGGGCACTGGTGCGTAGCCTGCACGCAGCTCCCAAAGCTTCCCGGGACTTCAGGGGAAAGGGGAGGCCACTGGCAAAGCCCGCGTGCCTCCCCCACCCCCAGAGAGCAGCCCGGGAATGCAGGGGGCAATAACACGCCCCCTGCAAACATGAAGGAGGAGGGGCTGCGGCAGAGCAAGTGATGGCAGTTTTCCTGCACTGGGTGCTGAGACGAGTTGACATAAAACTGATAAGATCCATAATTGAAAAGATCCACTTTGAGGGCCGCAAATATTAAGATTATTGAAAAGGACAAAAACTTGGGGTACACTACTTGAAGCATTTCCCAACTTCACTTGAGTCTAGCCCTGCAGAACCTGGATCGGTCAGGAAATGAGAGACTTAGTCCTAGCATTGAAGAAGCAAATTAACAGCAGATCTTTATTTGTTGCAGCAAAGGTTCCAACCTCTAAGGAAACAAAGAAGCCCAGAACAAAGGTTATCTGAGTTTTAAAAATTCTCACATTTCCCCATAATACGTTTCCCACAGTGTCATCCAAGCATCACACACAGATTTGTCACAGAAGAGGAGGTGTGTCAAGCAAAAGTCTAAGATCCAGACATGCTCTTGTCAATCACATATTATCTTCCCACCTCTCTCACACAGACTAAAAGAAGTATTTATATATCCCATTGTCATAAAAACATGGCTTGGCCATTTGTTGAGGTTTGGCTGCATTCCACTCAGGAAATGGGTTTTCCCTTCTGGAGTTTTGTGATCCTCATAACACCTTCTCCACCCTACCTGGTCCTTTTGTTAGGACTGGTAACACCTGGTTTGACAGCTGGGAGGGGTACCTTGAATACACAATGACATGTCTGAAGGCAGAGCCCTCTTTCCCTTTTGGCTTAGTGGCGCCCCTATTAGGCTTCCAACTTCAGGAAGGTAGAGGCAGGACTCTGGCAGGATCCCAGAGCCCTCACA